>OZ001646.1:2500-25000 GCA_963924145.1 Pyrausta purpuralis
CCTAACCTAACCTAACCTAACCTAACCTAACCTAACCTAACCTAACCTAACCTAACCTAACCTAACTAACCTAACCTAACCTAACCTAACCTAACCTAACCTAACCTAACCTAACCTAACCTAACCTAACCTAACCTAACCTAACCTAACCTAACCTAACCTAACCTAACCTAACCTAACCTAACCTAACCTAACCTAACCTAACCTAACCTAACCTAACCTAACCTAACCTAACCTAACCTAACCTAACCTAACCTAACCTAACCTAACCTAACCTAACCTAACCTAACCTAACCTAACCTAACCTAACCTAACCTAACCTAACCTAACCTAACCTAACCTAACCTAACCTAACCTAACCTAACCTAACCTAACCTAACCTAACCTAACCTAACCTAACCTAACCTAACCTAACCTAACCTAACCTAACCTAACCTAACCTAACCTACCTAACCTAACCTAACCTAACCTAACCTAACCTAACCTAACCTAACCTAACCTAACCTAACCTAACCTAACCTAACCTAACCTAACCTAACCTAACCTAACCTAACCTAACCTAACCTAACCTAACCTAACCTAACCTAACCTAACCTAACCTAACCTAACCTAACCTAACCTAACCTAACCTAACCTAACCTAACCTAACCTAACCTAACCTAACCTAACCTAACCTAACCTAACCTAACCTAACCTAACCTAACCTAACCTAACCTAACCTAACCTAACCTAACCTAACCTAACCTAACCTAACCTAACCTAACCTAACCTAACCTAACCTAACCTAACCTAACCTAACCTAACCTAACCTAACCTAACCTAACCTAACCTAACCTAACCTAACCTAACCTAACCTAACCTAACCTAACTAACCTAACCTAACCTAACCTAACCTAACCTAACCTAACCTAACCTAACCTAACCTAACCTAACCTAACCTAACCTAACCTAACCTAACCTAACCTAACCTAACCTAACCTAACCTAACCTAACCTAACCTAACCTAACCTAACCTAACCTAACCTAACCTAACCTAACCTAACCTAACCTAACCTAACCTAACCTAACCTAACCTAACCTAACCTAACCTAACCTAACCTAACCTAACCTAACCTAACCTAACCTAACCTAACCTAACCTAACCTAACCTAACCTAACCTAACCTAACCTAACCTAACCTAACCTAACCTAACCTAACCTAACCTAACCTAACCTAACCTAACCTAACCTAACCTAACCTAACCTAACCTAACCTAACCTAACCTAACCTAACCTAACCTAACCTAACCTAACCTAACCTAACCTAACCTAACCTAACCTAACCTAACCTAACCTAACCTAACCTAACCTAACCTAACCTAACCTAACCTAACCTAACCTAACCTAACCTAACCTAACCTAACCTAACCTAACCTAACCTAACCTAACCTAACCTAACCTAACCTAACCTAACCTAACCTAACCTAACCTAACCTAACCTAACCTAACCTAACCTAACCTAACCTAACCTAACCTAACCTAACCTAACCTAACCTAACCTAACCTAACCTAACCTAACCTAACCTAACCTAACCTAACCTAACCTAACCTAACCTAACCTAACCTAACCTAACCTAACCTAACCTAACCTAACCTAACCTAACCTAACCTAACCTAACCTAACCTAACCTAACCTAACCTAACCTAACCTAACCTAACCTAACCTAACCTAACCTAACCTAACCTAACCTAACCTAACCTAACCTAACCTAACCTAACCTAACCTAACCTAACCTAACCTAACCTAACCTAACCTAACCTAACCTAACCTAACCTAACCTAACCTAACCTAACCTAACCTAACCTAACCTAACCTAACCTAACCTAACCTAACCTAACCTAACCTAACCTAACCTAACCTAACCTAACCTAACCTAACCTAACCTAACCTAACCTAACCTAACCTAACCTAACCTAACCTAACCTAACCTAACCTAACCTAACCTAACCTAACCTAACCTAACCTAACCTAACCTAACCTAACCTAACCTAACCTAACCTAACCTAACCTAACCTAACCTAACCTAACCTAACCTAACCTAACCTAACCTAACCTAACCTAACCTAACCTAACCTAACCTAACCTAACCTAACCTAACCTAACCTAACCTAACCTAACCTAACCTAACCTAACCTAACCTAACCTAACCTAACCTAACCTAACCTAACCTAACCTAACCTAACCTAACCTAACCTAACCTAACCTAACCTAACCTAACCTAACCTAACCTAACCTAACCTAACCTAACCTAACCTAACCTAACCTAACCTAACCTAACCTAACCTAACCTAACCTAACCTAACCTAACCTAACCTAACCTAACCTAACCTAACCTAACCTAACCTAACCTAACCTAACCTAACCTAACCTAACCTAACCTAACCTAACCTAACCTAACCTAACCTAACCTAACCTAACCTAACCTAACCTAACCTAACCTAACCTAACCTAACCTAACCTAACCTAACCTAACCTAACCTAACCTAACCTAACCTAACCTAACCTAACCTAACCTAACCTAACCTAACCTAACCTAACCTAACCTAACCTAACCTAACCTAACCTAACCTAACCTAACCTAACCTAACCTAACCTAACCTAACCTAACCTAACCTAACCTAACCTAACCTAACCTAACCTAACCTAACCTAACCTAACCTAACCTAACCTAACCTAACCTAACCTAACCTAACCTAACCTAACCTAACCTAACCTAACCTAACCTAACCTAACCTAACCTAACCTAACCTAACCTAACCTAACCTAACCTAACCTAACCTAACCTAACCTAACCTAACCTAACCTAACCTAACCTAACCTAACCTAACCTAACCTAACCTAACCTAACCTAACCTAACCTAACCTAACCTAACCTAACCTAACCTAACCTAACCTAACCTAACCTAACCTAACCTAACCTAACCTAACCTAACCTAACCTAACCTAACCTAACCTAACCTAACCTAACCTAACCTAACCTAACCTAACCTAACCTAACCTAACCTAACCTAACCTAACCTAACCTAACCTAACCTAACCTAACCTAACCTAACCTAACCTAACCTAACCTAACCTAACCTAACCTAACCTAACCTAACCTAACCTAACCTAACCTAACCTAACCTAACCTAACCTAACCTAACCTAACCTAACCTAACCTAACCTAACCTAACCTAACCTAACCTAACCTAACCTAACCTAACCTAACCTAACCTAACCTAACCTAACCTAACCTAACCTAACCTAACCTAACCTAACCTAACCTAACCTAACCTAACCTAACCTAACCTAACCTAACCTAACCTAACCTAACCTAACCTAACCTAACCTAACCTAACCTAACCTAACCTAACCTAACCTAACCTAACCTAACCTAACCTAACCTAACCTAACCTAACCTAACCTAACCTAACCTAACCTAACCTAACCTAACCTAACCTAACCTAACCTAACCTAACCTAACCTAACCTAACCTAACCTAACCTAACCTAACCTAACCTAACCTAACCTAACCTAACCTAACCTAACCTAACCTAACCTAACCTAACCTAACCTAACCTAACCTAACCTAACCTAACCTAACCTAACCTAACCTAACCTAACCTAACCTAACCTAACCTAACCTACCTAACCTAACCTAACCTAACCTAACCTAACCTAACCTAACCTAACCTAACCTAACCTAACCTAACCTAACCTAACCTAACCTAACCTAACCTAACCTAACCTAACCTAACCTAACCTAACCTAACCTAACCTAACCTAACCTAACCTAACCTAACCTAACCTAACCTAACCTAACCTAACCTAACCTAACCTAACCTAACCTAACCTAACCTAACCTAACCTAACCTAACCTAACCTAACCTAACCTAACCTAACCTAACCTAACCTAACCTAACCTAACCTAACCTAACCTAACCTAACCTAACCTAACCTAACCTAACCTAACCTAACCTAACCTAACCTAACCTAACCTAACCTAACCTAACCTAACCTAACCTAACCTAACCTAACCTAACCTAACCTAACCTAACCTAACCTAACCTAACCTAACCTAACCTAACCTAACCTAACCTAACCTAACCTAACCTAACCTAACCTAACCTAACCTAACCTAACCTAACCTAACCTAACCTAACCTAACCTAACCTAACCTAACCTAACCTAACCTAACCTAACCTAACCTAACCTAACCTAACCTAACCTAACCTAACCTAACCTAACCTAACCTAACCTAACCTAACCTAACCTAACCTAACCTAACCTAACCTAACCTAACCTAACCTAACCTAACCTAACCTAACCTAACCTAACCTAACCTAACCTAACCTAACCTAACCTAACCTAACCTAACCTAACCTAACCTAACCTAACCTAACCTAACCTAACCTAACCTAACCTAACCTAACCTAACCTAACCTAACCTAACCTAACCTAACCTAACCTAACCTAACCTAACCTAACCTAACCTAACCTAACCTAACCTAACCTAACCTAACCTAACCTAACCTAACCTAACCTAACCTAACCTAACCTAACCTAACCTAACCTAACCTAACCTAACCTAACCTAACCTAACCTAACCTAACCTAACCTAACCTAACCTAACCTAACCTAACCTAACCTAACCTAACCTAACCTAACCTAACCTAACCTAACCTAACCTAACCTAACCTAACCTAACCTAACCTAACCTAACCTAACCTAACCTAACCTAACCTAACCTAACCTAACCTAACCTAACCTAACCTAACCTAACCTAACCTAACCTAACCTAACCTAACCTAACCTAACCTAACCTAACCTAACCTAACCTAACCTAACCTAACCTAACCTAACCTAACCTAACCTAACCTAACCTAACCTAACCTAACCTAACCTAACCTAACCTAACCTAACCTAACCTAACCTAACCTAACCTAACCTAACCTAACCTAACCTAACCTAACCTAACCTAACCTAACCTAACCTAACCTAACCTAACCTAACCTAACCTAACCTAACCTAACCTAACCTAACCTAACCTAACCTAACCTAACCTAACCTAACCTAACCTAACCTAACCTAACCTAACCTAACCTAACCTAACCTAACCTAACCTAACCTAACCTAACCTAACCTAACCTAACCTAACCTAACCTAACCTAACCTAACCTAACCTAACCTAACCTAACCTAACCTAACCTAACCTAACCTAACCTAACCTAACCTAACCTAACCTAACCTAACCTAACCTAACCTAACCTAACCTAACCTAACCTAACCTAACCTAACCTAACCTAACCTAACCTAACCTAACCTAACCTAACCTAACCTAACCTAACCTAACCTAACCTAACCTAACCTAACCTAACCTAACCTAACCTAACCTAACCTAACCTAACCTAACCTAACCTAACCTAACCTAACCTAACCTAACCTAACCTAACCTAACCTAACCTAACCTAACCTAACCTAACCTAACCTAACCTAACCTAACCTAACCTAACCTAACCTAACCTAACCTAACCTAACCTAACCTAACCTAACCTAACCTAACCTAACCTAACCTAACCTAACCTAACCTAACCTAACCTAACCTAACCTAACCTAACCTAACCTAACCTAACCTAACCTAACCTAACCTAACCTAACCTAACCTAACCTAACCTAACCTAACCTAACCTAACCTAACCTAACCTAACCTAACCTAACCTAACCTAACCTAACCTAACCTAACCTAACCTAACCTAACCTAACCTAACCTAACCTAACCTAACCTAACCTAACCTAACCTAACCTAACCTAACCTAACCTAACCTAACCTAACCTAACCTAACCTAACCTAACCTAACCTAACCTAACCTAACCTAACCTAACCTAACCTAACCTAACCTAACCTAACCTAACCTAACCTAACCTAACCTAACCTAACCTAACCTAACCTAACCTAACCTAACCTAACCTAACCTAACCTAACCTAACCTAACCTAACCTAACCTAACCTAACCTAACCTAACCTAACCTAACCTAACCTAACCTAACCTAACCTAACCTAACCTAACCTAACCTAACCTAACCTAACCTAACCTAACCTAACCTAACCTAACCTAACCTAACCTAACCTAACCTAACCTAACCTAACCTAACCTAACCTAACCTAACCTAACCTAACCTAACCTAACCTAACCTAACCTAACCTAACCTAACCTAACCTAACCTAACCTAACCTAACCTAACCTAACCTAACCTAACCTAACCTAACCTAACCTAACCTAACCTAACCTAACCTAACCTAACCTAACCTAACCTAACCTAACCTAACCTAACCTAACCTAACCTAACCTAACCTAACCTAACCTAACCTAACCTAACCTAACCTAACCTAACCTAACCTAACCTAACCTAACCTAACCTAACCTAACCTAACCTAACCTAACCTAACCGAGTCGCACGCCCCCCGCCGCCGAGAGTGTCACGAAATAAGGTCGCTCCGCGCTCGAAAAATAGTAAATGTGGGTTTTTTCGCGTCAATTGTGAAGTGTTATACATCAAAAGAAGCGCGCTGACGAGACGCAGCTAATAGTGCAAGAACAAAGTCTCTAGTGTCAGCGGTTCTCAAACAGTGACAAAAAAACCTGATTTTAGGTTATTTTTGTGGACTTGACGCGTGACGCCGCTCGATTTAAAGCGGTGACCCACCGTTTTTCAACTGCAGCCGGGAGCGCCTTTGGAAGACCTACAACTGGACACCACTTTTGGATTTTTTGGATCGCGGGTTTGGCCACAAAAGCCGAAAAAACAAGTTACCACGTGTCACGTGGTACCTGTTCCAGACGAGTGCGGCCAAATCTGAAGATTGGAAGAGAAGGTGGTACAGACGAGGAGCCGGGAGCCATTTTCGAAATTGAAATCGGACATAGATAAGTGGACTTTTTTTAGTTTTTAAATTCTGTAAATTTGTGACAGCCCTGGCGGCGAAGATAGATCGACAACCCTACTTTTTTATTATCTCAAAAAATCTTTTTCTGTGTATTTTGTGTATATTTTAAATTTAAAGAAAATCGGTTTAGAAAATAAAAAGTTATAGTTATTAAAAATTTGTAAAAATTAAAGGGTTGAAAATTACAACCCTTAGAAATCATAAGATTGTAGAAATAGTTAAAATTCACCTAGACTAATTGTTAGAAATAGATTTAAAATTTTTAGATTAATAACCAGTTTGAAAATTTCATATAAGTGTCTAAATTATATAAGAAGTTACTTTTAAAAAATACTTTACACCCCCTTAGGGTAGCGCTAAAATTAATTTGAATATACCACTAGATAGAGCCTTTTACACCCTATCGAGTGGTATCATCAAAACCCGCGCGCCATTAGGATTGTGAAAGTTACATAGGTTAATACTTAGTAGGTCGTCGAGTTGGCACTTATCGTATAGGAGCCCCAGTATAGGAGCCCCATACATAGACATAAGTTTTATTTTATAGTGACAGCCCTGCGAGATATAGTGTGGCAACCCTAATTTTAAGCCCCCAAATAGTAATTAGGTTAATCAACAAACCCCCATTTTTAGAATTTTTATTTATTTATTTTTCCCAAAAATACAGTGTTTAGAAAATTTTCAAAATTAAGGGTAGTAAAAACCACCCCTAAATTAAAACAACCCCCAGAATATTAAGGATCTCCCCCACGTCTAACATCTTTCCTTACGAACAAAAATTTTCAAAAAGTTAGAAAAGCCAAAACAAGGCTATTTGCGGTCAAGGTACATAGCCGAAAAAGTTTGAGATTTTTTCAGGGGTTGGGGGTGAGCCCAAAAATTTTCAAAAAATATCTCAAACAAGGGGAATTTAGTTTTGGTGCCTAGACTATTTTTTGCGTTTCACTTTATTATTTACTTAAATTTCTAGCAATTATTTTGTAAAACTTGGGAAAAATCGCCATTACGTACTAAGTTGGTTTCACCCCTATCTCCGTAAGGGTGCGAGATATCGCGAAAATAATCGAAAATCTATTCAGTAGGAACCTGAAGCAGTTGTAGGGGCTACCGACCTAGGGACGTCATAAAAAACCACCCCCCGTGAAATTTGTATAAAAAACCCAAAAAATTTAGGGGTTGCAACCCCCAACTTTAAAATTTTCCGCCCCTGACAATAAATTTGGGTCGCGCTTTACACCACCCAATTTTTTCCCGTATCAATAGGACAGTCCTAACCCCGAAGCCAACCTCTTGAAGCTGGTCAACAAACTACCCCTAATTTTAAAAATCTATATTAAATTCACCCCCAAATTAACCCCCACTAAATTGACAGGAACATACAGACAGACAAACAGACAACCCTCCTCTTTTATCCCAAAAAATTTGGACCACTACATTAGGAATTACAATCTTATAACCAAATTCTAAAACTCACCCCCCAGCGATAAAATATAAGATTGTAAAGATAAGGGAAAATCAAAAAACACCCCGTATCTCCGAAACTAAGGGTCGTAGGCCAAAAATAACAACATTTCTCCCCCCCCTCCCTTAAACCCACCCCCCATTCGCTAACCGCTCACCAAACGGACCCTTTCCGGACCTACCCCCAAAATTTCAACCCCCTACGACCAACTTCAGCTATCGACCAGTATAAGTTGAGCCCTGACCCCTGGCCAACCCTTAGGCCTACAAAACTTTAAAGCTCCATAACTCGGGAACTACTGGTCCGATTTGAACCGGGTTTTCGGGGTTGAGATTGGCTTAGGGAGCACTATCTTTCCCCCCCCTCAATAGGACTCTAGGTAGAGCAAAGTTTTTAAATTTTTTTTATTTATACAACTTTAAATCTACGATCGTGCTCTTGCTGACCGAGTTGGCGGGTAGAGACTTAAGCAAGCAGTAACGACTCTACATAGAGAAAATTTTTTGAAAGACCGCAATTTTCCTGCGGTTTAATTGCGACACGGGAGCATCTCTGCTGGCTGTAAATCTTGCGTTACCGCACTAATTACGTGCATTTATTTTATTTTATTTTTATTTATATTTTCGTGTTTTTGACTGACTACCGTGTCTATTGACCGGTAATCATAGGATAGGTTGTACAAGGTTCCTTGGAACCAGTACTGCACTTTTTATTATTTTTGATTTGTAAATTTTACTGACAAGACAAATTCTGCCCCTGTTAAAATGGCAACAACGCGCACCCCAGCAAAAAAGGTAGTAGGGACAAACTCCCCCATCTCCCCGACGGTCATCGTTGACGAGAGGGCCGGCCCCTCGAAAACCACGCCGCCTCAGCCCTCCAGGGTGAGGCGTAGTATAGGAGAGTGGGAGAGCGTGATGACAGAGCCCACGCCCTGCACCGTAGCAGCGCACGGGCACGCTCGCTCACCGACAAAGCCGGCTCCGGTACCGGCGGCGCCGCCGAAACCGAAGACGAAGGCAGTGCATCAGCCAGAGCCGAAAACCGCGACACGTAGAGCCTCGATCGAGGCAGCCGCGGTGTCGCCGGGACCGGCGCCGGAAGCGGCCAAACCCACCGACCGGGTGACCCAGGCCAGGAGGCTCCTAGCGAAGGCAAAGACCCATATAAGCGAGTCGCGTAACCTCCGCTCGGACCTCAAGGCCGGAATCACCCAGGCGCTGGACGGCCTATTCATCATAGTAAAGGAGATGGCAGCGGTATCAGCACCTGAAAAAGAAAAAGAAGTTAGAAAAGGGGTGAAAACAGACGAAGTTCAGGAAAACACGGAAAAAAAGGAGAGGGACATCATGACTGAGTTAATAAAAGAACAGACCAAAAAAATCGACAGAAACTATGAAGAGCTCAAGAAACTTAGGGACTCGGTCATGCAGCACCAGGAAGCAGCACGGCAGCAGCTCACCTATGCCTCAGCAGTGGCGACATCCCCTCGCAGAATACCTCTGGAAAGAAAGAGCGCTTTACACTCTATCTTGATAGAATCAAAAGATGAAAGGACTACCGGAGACGAGGTTATGAAGCAAGTTAGAGAAGCGGTGAACGCCAAGGATGGGTGGGTCACTGTCGAAAAGGTGCGGAAGACTAAGGACAGGAAGGTCATTTTGGGATGCAAGACAGTACAGGAGAGAGACAAAGTCAAGGAGCGGCTCCAGAACGCGTCGAGCAGCCTCAAATTCGAGGAAATGAAAAATCATGACCCGATGGTTATACTCAGAGACGTCATGTCCAGCCACTCCGATAAGGAGATACTATCGGCACTGAGAAACCAAAACGGGGTGATTTTTCATGGCCTCGAAGGAAAGGATGATCGAATGGAGGTTAAGTTCAGGAGAAAAGCCCGAAACTCTCTTATGTCCCACGTAGTCCTGCGAGTGTCTCCTCATATCTACAACCGCATGATCGAAAAGAGCACTGTGAACATTGATATGCAGAGGGTACGAGTAGCGGATCAGTCACCGTTAGTACAATGTTCCATGTGCCTGGCATACGGCCATGGTAGGCGGCTCTGCACGGAGACAGAACCAAAGTGCACACACTGCGGTGGACCTCACACGAGAAATAAATGTGCGGACTGGCTAGCAGCGGAACCACCAAAGTGCATAAATTGTACGGCCGCTAAGCTGGACAGCGTGGAACACAACGCGTACAGCCCTGAATGCACAGTGAGACGGAAGTGGGAGGCCTTAGCGAGAGCAAAGGTGCAGTACAGCTGCTAAGGGCGACACCGAGAACACCAGAGCAGGCGCCCCCGCCAAACACTACGCAGTAGCCCAGATAAATCTCCAACGCAAAGACCTAGCAACGACTGAACTCATGGTGGAGGCCAGCAGACGCAAATTGGCGTTTGCGCTGGTCCAGGAGCCGTATGTGGGAGGCAGAAGGAGAATGAAGGACTACCGTGGAGCGAGAATCTACCAGAACGCTGCAATAGGAGATGGGACTGTTAAGGCGGCGATAGTCGTCTTCGACGACGACCTCGACGTCATACAGTGCCCGAAACTCACTTGCGACAACATAGTCGCAGTGAGGATCCGAACCAGCGACTGGGAAATCGCCGCGGTATCCTTCTACTTCGAGCCGGATAAACCCATAGGGCCATACTTGGACCGGCTGAGGGAAGTCGTCGAGAGTCTGGGCCCTAGAAAACTGCTAATTGGAGGGGACAGTAATGCCAAGAGTGCCTGGTGGGGTAGTCCCGTAGAAGACCACAGGGGGGCAGATATGTCCGGAACCCTGGAGGAGTCTGGACTGCACCTACTGAACAGAGGCACTGAGCCCACCTTCGACACAATAAGAGGGGACAGAAGGTTCACCAGTCACGTCGATCTAACAGCATGCACCGAAGACCTACTGAGCTTTGTGGGACAATGGAGGGTGGATAAGTCCATGATAATCTCAGACCATAGCGCGATCACCTTCAACATGAACCTGAAGAGAGGGAAGGGACTAAGAGTGATACGCACCACCCGGAAATACAACACAAAAAAGGCTGACTGGGAACTTTTCTGCAACACACTCGCTGAAGAAAAAGCCGCCAGGAATTTCCACTTCGAAGGAATAAACCGCATTGAGAATGCGCAGCAGATTGACCAGACGGTGGAAAGCTTCACTGAAGCGGTCACAAACGCATGCAGACTCAGCATACCTTCGAAGAAGAGCACGGAGATCCTGAAAGTCCCGTGGTGGACCGAAGAACTGGAGAGATTAAAAAGGACCACTGTAACATACAGGAGGAAGATCCGAAATGCGGCACCACACAGAAGGGATAATGCGGTTGACGAGTACCTCAAGAAGAAGGAGGAATACGAGCGGCAGGCCAAAATACAGCAGATCAGCAGCTGGAAGGAGTTCTGCAGTAAGCAAGACCGTGAGGGTCTCTGGGAAGGTATTTACAGGGTGATTAGTAGGACCGCCAATAGAGAGGAAGACCTGCCACTTACCAAAGACGGGAGAGCGCTCGACAATAAAGAATCGGCCACATACCTAGCGGAGACGTTCTACCCGGAGGACACACGGGATCAAGAGCAGGAGCACCATCGACATATTAGAATATTGGCAGCAAAAGTGAACGAGTACCAACATGATGAGCATCTTGATCCACCGTTCACCCACACCGAATTGAAGACGGCGATGGAAAGCTTCAATCCTAAAAAAGCTCCCGGTGAGGATGGCTTCACAGCCGATATATGCTCCAGGGCTATACTCCAGGACCTGGACGCTTTCCTTGCCCTCCTCAATAAGTGCTTGACCATCGGGCACTTTCCATCCATATGGAAACAAGCCACAGTCGTGGTATTGAGGAAACCGGGCAAGGACGACTACACGAACCCCAAGGCTTACAGGCCAATAGGCCTACTGCCGGTCTTGGGGAAGGTCCTGGAGAAGATTCTAGTAGCACGGATGAAATGGCATTTGATACCGAGGTTTAGTACTCGCCAGTACGGGTTCATGCCCCAGCGCAGCACCGAGGACGCCCTCTATACACTAGTACACCGAATAAAGGGTAAGATGGAGCTGAAGAAGCTGGTAACCCTAGTGTCACTGGATATAGAGGGGGCCTTCGATAGCGCGTGGTGGCCAGCTATCAGAATCCGACTGGCTGAGGAAAGGTGCCCGGTAAATCTCAGGAGGCTGCTAGACAGCTATCTGGAGCATAGGAGCATTAAACTCCGGTACGCAGGTGAAGAAGTCGGAAGAGGCACCAACAAGGGGTGCGTTCAAGGGTCTATTGGCGGTCCCATCCTGTGGAACCTTCTGCTGGATCCACTGTTGCAGAAACTGGAAAAACAGGGACACTATGTCCAAGCCTTCGCAGACGACATAGTAATGCTTTTTGACGGGGAGACGGCACTCGAAATTGAGACTGAAACAAATAGGGCTTTGCGGTTCGTAAACCAGTGGGGGGCTAAAAACAAGCTTAAATTCGCGCCACATAAAACATGTGCAATGACACTCACGCGAAAACTCAAATACGACACCCCACGCATAACGATGGGAGGGGTCGATATAGGTATGTCGGAATATATAAAAATTCTAGGTTTAACAGTCGACCACAAGCTCACTTTCAACCTCCACATCGGCAACCAAACTAGAAAGGCATTAAATATCTATAAGCAAATTGCTAGAGCCGCAAAAGTTACCTGGGGGCTTCACCCTGAAATAATCCGGCTTATTTACAACGCCACCATCGAGCCGATTATATTATACGCGGCAGCAGCATGGGCCCCAGCGGCCACGAAGATCGGAGTGCGCAAATTGCTAGACTCGGTGCAGCGAGGTTTCGCCCAAAAGCTCTGCAAATCATATCGTACAGTCTCTCTACACTCGGCGCTGACACTGGCGGGGATACTACCTCTCGACCTCAGGATACAGGAGGCAGCCGCCCTGTATGAGACGAAGAGAGGGTCGCCCCTTCCAGAGTTAGGAGACAGAGAGACCGAGAGTAGGGTAGGATTTGCAGAGACTCCCCACCCGGCAATGCATATGGCCATAAAATTCGAACGTCTGGAGGACCAAAGCCTAGTCGATAGACACAACGTGCAGGAGGTGCGAATCTTCACCGACGGCAGCAAGATTGAGGGGAAGGTCGGTGCAGCCCTTTCTGTATGGAAGGGTGAATCCGAAATCCTGAACCAAAAGTTTTGTCTGTCCGCGTACTGCACGGTCTATCAGGCGGAATTGCTGGCCATATGCAGGGCTACGGGCGGAATACTCAAGAGGAAGGAGAAGAGCTATGGTCTGTACAGCGACTCGAGAGCCGCACTGGAGACGGTCGTTAACCATAGCTCTCTTCATCCCCTTGCTGTGGAGTCACGAGAGAACCTGCAGAAGGCTTTTATCCAGGGCAAAGATGTTTCTTTGTTCTGGATAAAAGCACATGCAGGTCTCCTAGGCAATGAGCGTGCTGACGATCTGGCCAAGGAGGCTGCTTTGGCGCTGAGGAGGAAACCGGACTACGATCGGTGTCCGGTGTCGTACGCAAAGAAGACAATACGTCATCGCTCCATTATGGAATGGCGCGATCGGTATAACAAAGGCGAAACCGCGGCGATCACAAAACTCTTCTTCCCAGATGCCGGAGACGCGTATCAACTAGTAAAAAAGATAAAGCCAGCAGGGTTGCTCACGCAGATCCTCACGGGGCATGGTGGATTCTCCCAATACTTGCATCGGTTCAAGTGCGGGGAGAGTCCGGCATGCGACTGTGACCCAGCGGTAGAGCAAACGGTGCCCCACCTCTTAGCTCATTGCCCAATATATGCAAAGCTTCGTTTCGAATTTGAACAGAATACGGGTGAAACAGTACAAATTCACAAATTTAAAGAACTCATTGTAGATAAAAAGATTAGAGAACAGTTCATCTTATATTGTGAACAAATTTGCAAACTGGTTATTAGTAAAAATAAAACTGTTGTATAAATAATCGTGTTTAAAACTATTATTTTGTAATAATAGGTAATTAGCACATAAAATAATGTAGATGTATAAGTATATAGTAAAACAATAAAGATGTAACAAATAAAAAGTTGTAATATAAGATAAGATAGTATTAAGAATTAGTCCTAAGCAAAAGAAGTTCTTGTTAAAACATTGTTTTAGATAAATAAGTTATGTAATAGATTAGTACAGATAGAATTAAGTTCTCCCTGTTAAGAGCCAGTATATCATGTAATTAATATTAAAACAAATAAACCGTATATAATGTAATAGAATAATTAGAATAAGAAATTGTAAGAAATAAACAAGACTCTGCTACTTATTGAAATAAAGAACCCAATAAAGATAAGATAATATGAGCCCTTTGATGATCAATCCTGAACGGATATTCGGGGGACAGAAAGCAGAAAAAAAAAAAAAAAAAAAAAAAAAAAAAAAAAAAAAACCTAACCTAACCTAACCTAACCTAACCTAACCTAACCTAACCTAACCTAACCTAACCTAACCTAACCTAACCTAACCTAACCTAACCTAACCTAACCTAACCTAACCTAACCTAACCTAACCTAACCTAACCTAACCTAACCTAACCTAACCTAACCTAACCTAACCTAACCTAACCTAACCTAACCTAACCTAACCTAACCTAACCTAACCTAACCTAACCTAACCTAACCTAACCTAACCTAACCTAACCTAACCTAACCTAACCTAACCTAACCTAACCTAACCTAACCTAACCTAACCTAACCTAACCTAACCTAACCTAACCTAACCTAACCTAACCTAACCTAACCTAACCTAACCTAACCTAACCTAACCTAACCTAACCTAACCTAACCTAACCTAACCTAACCTAACCTAACCTAACCTAACCTAACCTAACCTAACCTAACCTAACCTAACCTAACCTAACCTAACCTAACCTAACCTAACCTAACCTAACCTAACCTAACCTAACCTAACCTAACCTAACCTAACCTAACCTAACCTAACCTAACCTAACCTAACCTAACCTAACCTAACCTAACCTAACCTAACCTAACCTAACCTAACCTAACCTAACCTAACCTAACCTAACCTAACCTAACCTAACCTAACCTAACCTAACCTAACCTAACCTAACCTAACCTAACCTAACCTAACCTAACCTAACCTAACCTAACCTAACCTAACCTAACCTAACCTAACCTAACCTAACCTAACCTAACCTAACCTAACCTAACCTAACCTAACCTAACCTAACCTAACCTAACCTAACCTAACCTAACCTAACCTAACCTAACCTAACCTAACCTAACCTAACCTAACCTAACCTAACCTAACCTAACCTAACCTAACCTAACCTAACCTAACCTAACCTAACCTAACCTAACCTAACCTAACCTAACCTAACCTAACCTAACCTAACCTAACCTAACCTAACCTAACCTAACCTAACCTAACCTAACCTAACCTAACCTAACCTAACCTAACCTAACCTAACCTAACCTAACCTAACCTAACCTAACCTAACCTAACCTAACCTAACCTAACCTAACCTAACCTAACCTAACCTAACCTAACCTAACCTAACCTAACCTAACCTAACCTAACCTAACCTAACCTAACCTAACCTAACCTAACCTAACCTAACCTAACCTAACCTAACCTAACCTAACCTAACCTAACCTAACCTAACCTAACCTAACCTAACCTAACCTAACCTAACCTAACCTAACCTAACCTAACCTAACCTAACCTAACCTAACCTAACCTAACCTAACCTAACCTAACCTAACCTAACCTAACCTAACCTAACCTAACCTAACCTAACCTAACCTAACCTAACCTAACCTAACCTAACCTAACCTAACCTAACCTAACCTAACCTAACCTAACCTAACCTAACCTAACCTAACCTAACCTAACCTAACCTAACCTAACCTAACCTAACCTAACCTAACCTAACCTAACCTAACCTAACCTAACACCTAACCTAACCTAACCTAACCTAACCTAACCTAACCTAACCTAACCTAACCTAACCTAACCTAACCTAACCTAACCTAACCTAACCTAACCTAACCTAACCTAACCTAACCTAACCTAACCCTACTTACTTGGTCGAAATTTAGCCCCCCTTTCTTTTTGTAAATTCAAAGTGAAAGTTATTTTCTTTTAAGACTACATCTAGGCCTATTTAAATACGTTTTTAAAATTTTTTAAAACTAATCAAACACAATACTAATTCCATATAAACTTAAAATTAAGCTGTAAATAGACTAAATTTTCGCGTTCACCCCCTATTATAAAAACCAAAAATCAACCCTTATCCCTTAAAATAGTTTCTTTTAGTATATTATTATAGCCGCAACACACAATCAAAAATCCAGATTTTTTGGACAAGTTATCTCCCCTAAATTAATATTTTTTATCTATTTACTAGGTAAAAATCGCCCTTAGGAATATAAAAACTTACCCCCAGGGTGAACCATTTGGCCAAAAAATCTAGAATTTTGTGCTTTAGATAGCCCAAAACACCACCTTTCCAACGACGTATCGCAATCCCACGCGTCTCATATAGGGTAGTGTTGGGAACGACCCCAAAGTTAGGAGGTACATAGGAAAGCGCCACCCCCTGAAAACCACCCCCACCCTACACGACTCCCACCACCCGGAAAAAACTTGTTACAACTAGGCGAGTAAACTTTATTACGAACGCGAAATTTTCCGGGCTATATTTCAGGAGATAGGGGCTATTTGCAGAAGTTTGCCAGCTACCCCTAAATCTGACAGCTTATTGTAGGCTAAGGGTAGGTCCATCAGCAAAAGCGCGCATACTATCCTCTTGGGCATCTATCAAATAGTAGGAAACAGTTTATCAAATAATTTTAGGTTAATTAGGTCATTAGTTATTAAATTTAGTCTAGAAATAGTCCCTCAGACGCCATTCCCGCGTAAGTTTGTACAACCCCTATCTCGTAAACGGAGCGAGATATCGAAAAAATAAGCAAAAATTGGTTCAGTTTGATCTGAAGCTCTTATTTGGGCAACCTACCTGTACCCACCCCCAAAAACCACCCCCGGTGAAATTTTTTGGAAAATTTGAAAAATTTTTGGGTTTCCCGATTTTCAAAATACTGTTTCTAGGGGCTGACAGTAAATTTGGACCCTGTTTTAACCCCCCACAGTTTTTTCGGGGCTGATATCTCGTTACTAAGGCCGAAACAAACCTCGCGAAGTTGGCAAATTACTACCCCTATAGTTTGGGGCAACATTAAAAATCAACCCTTACTGCAATCATCCCCCTCGTAGCTGGGCCATCTGCGCCGTCTTAGGGACAACACAACAGTCCTTTTTTGAAGGAAATCCGACGGCAAATAAGGGAGTTATAAGCGTTTTACGAAAACGCTAACCTTCATCCCCCCGGCAAAATATAAGATTGTAAAGATAAGGGTTTTTCGAAAAATCGTGAATAACTCAAAAACGGTGCGTCCTAGAGCAAATCTGACGATATTTTTGCCCCCCCTACCCTAACAACCCACCCCCCCCTCCTGGCGTCAACAATCGGACCCCCCCCGCACCTACCCCCAAAATCTCAACCCCCTACCCCCAAAAAATACGGATCGACCAGTTAAGCTAGACCCCTGACCCCTGGTCGAAATATTCTAAGTCCCAGATTTTAAAAGTTGGAAAAATTTTGTAAAATCAGTAACTTGGGAACGGGACGTCATATCGGGACGGGGTTTTCGGTCCAACACCCGGATTAACTGTCACTACCCGACTGTTTTGGAACGGGAGCTCTACCTAGAGTTTTTTGGAAAATAGCTTTTGGCCTAAAAATTTTCTAAGTCCAGCTTGTAAAATTCAAAAAATCTTCAAAATTCAATAACTCAGGACCTAGGGCTCCTATCCGGTCGGGACTTTCAATAGGGTACTAGGCATAAGTAGAGCTAACTGTGCTCTACGTGGCAACGCTCTAGGTAGAGTCAACAAAAATTTTATTTTTAAATTAAAAATTTAAAGTGTAGGTTAAGTAGGGAGTACATAGAGACGCAGGGCTTCACTATACAATAGAGAAAACTCTACATAGAGTCAAAAATTTTATTTATTTTTATTTTAGTGTATTTAACTGTGTAGAAATTAGGAAAGCTAGAAAGGCACTAACAAGCAATTTGGTTAGTAGAGCGACTCTACTTTGTATAAATTGTGCAATTCGCTTAAATTTAACTTATTTTAGATATTGTTTAGGCCGTGCGTCCCCTACCAGCCAGTTTATTTATACATTTTAGTTTCTATATTACCGTGTTTAGTTTAGTTGCGATTACTGTGTCTATTGACCTGTAATCTTAGGATTAAACAAGGTTCTTTTGAACCCGCTTATTTTTCGTTTTATAAATAAGACAAAGCAGTTTCTGCTCCCACAAAATGGCGACGACACGCACCCCAGCCAAAAAAGCTACGGCTGACCTCAACCTCCCCATCTCCCCCATCACGACGATTGACGAGAGGGCCGGCCCCTCGCAGAAGACGCAGCCTGAACCCTCGCGGGTCAGACGCAGCATCGGGGAATGGGAGAGTGCAACAGGAGAACCGCGACCTTGCACCTCCACATCGCACGCACACTCACCGACGAAGACCGCCCCGGCGCCGGCGGCGCCGCTGAGGCCTCGGGCAAAGGCAGTTCAACCGGCAGAGCCGAAGACTGTGGCTCGCAGAGCCTCGACCGAGGCAGCAGCGGTGTCGCCGGGGCCGAGGCAGGAAACAACCAAGCCCAGCGACCGGGTGACCCAGGCCAGGAGGCTGCTAGCGAAAGCGAAAACTCACATAAGTGAGTCTCGCAATCTGCGATCGGACTTAAAGGTCGGGATCACCCAGTCGTTGGACGGGTTATTCGCTCTGGTAAAGGAGATGGCAGCGGTTTCCACACTTGAAAAAGAAAACGTAGGCTTGGAGAAAGTAGACGCCGTTAGCGGGATTAACACAAGGTTAGAAGCTCAGATGAGCACGGGATTGGGAGACAGTCAACTTCTCAAAATGATGAAGGAACAGGGAGACAGGCTAGAACAAACAAACGCAGAGCTAGGTAAGCTTAGGGAGGTCATCCTTTCTCACCAAGAAGAAACCAGGAAGGCGTCATACGCTAACGTCGCTGCAATGCCGACCGTCAGACCAGCAGAGCGGAGGACCGCGCTTCACTCTATAGTTATAGAGTCGAAGGACGAGGCCGCCACTGGTGACGAAGTGCTGAAGCGGGTTAGCGACGCGGTAAACGCGAAGGATGGCTGGGTGACAGTAGAGAAGGTCCGCAAAGTGAAGGATAAGAAGGTCATCATTGGTTGCAGAACAACAGAGGAACGCGACAAAGTCAGAGAAAGACTTCAAGGCGCTGCGAATCATCTCCGCTTCGAGGACATGAAGAATCAGGACCCGATGGTCATACTCAGTAACGTTATTTCCAGCCACAGCGACCAAGATCTGCTGACGGCACTGAGGAACCAGAACGGGCTGATCTTTCGTGGTCTCGAAGAACGAGATAACCGCGTTGAAATCAGATTTAAGCGCAAGGCGAGGAACCCACTACTAAACCACGTAGTACTGAGAGTGTCCCCACAAATATATAATCGGCTCTTAGAGAGAGGTACAGTGCACATAGACATGCAAAGAGTGCGCGTGGCAGACCAATCGCCACTAGTACAATGCTCGATTTGTTTGGCGTATGGGCACGGTAGGCGCTTTTGCAAAGATACAACACCCAAGTGCACCCATTGTGGAGGACCTCATATGAGGAACGAATGTGCTGACTGGCTAGCGGCAGAGGCACCAAAGTGCTGTAACTGCATAGCGGCCAAGATGGAACGAGTAGAGCACAATGCTTTTAGCTCAGAATGCCCAGTGCGTAGGAAGTGGGAGGCACTGGCGCGAGCTAAAGTACAATATTGCTAAAGTGGTTCCAACGCGTTCAGGGGCAGGCGCCCCAACCAGATGTTATGCAGTGGCCCAGGCGAACCTCCAGCGAAAACAACTTGCAGTGACCGAGCTCATGGCGGAGGCCAGCAAACGCAAATTGGCGTTTGCGCTAGTCCAAGAGCCTTATGTGGGTAGGGAGAGAAGGATGAAGGACTACCGTGGGGCGAGAGTCTTCCAGAGCACTGCAGTAGGAGATGGGACTGTAAAGGCAGCTATAGTCGTCTTTGATGACGACCTTGATGTCATACAGTGCCCGAAACTCACTAGCGACAACATAGTCGCAGTGAGGATCCGAACCAGTGCCTGGGAAATCGCGGCGGTATCCTTCTATTTTGAACCGGACCCGGAACCCATAGGGCCATACTTGGACCGGCTGAAGGAGGTCATCGAGGAGCTGGGCCCACGATTACTGCTAATAGGCGGAGATAGTAACGCCAAGAGCACCTGGTGGGGCAGCACGGTAGAGGACCACAGGGGCGAAGCAATGTCCGGGACCCTGGAAGAGTCGGGATTGCAGATACTCAACAGAGGTGATACACCCACGTTTGACACCGTAAGGGGTACCAGGGTGTACACCAGCCATGTTGACATAACAGCCTGTTCAGAGGATCTACTCGAACTTGTCGACAACTGGAGGGTAGACCAGGAGATGGTGAGCTCGGACCACAACGCGATATCGTTCGAAATAAGTCTCCGCAGATCAAGAGGACTGAAGGTCCAACGAACGACTCGCCTATATAACACCAAGAAGGCAGATTGGGATCAGTTCAACACCACCTTGACACAGGTAATGTCTCACAAGAATATCAACCAGCAAAAAATCGAGACCATCACCGATTTGACACAACTGGAGCAGCTGGTACGGGACTACACTGACGCAATTACTGAAGCGTGCAAGACAAGCATGCCGGTCAAGAAAAGTACACAAGTACTTAAGATCCCATGGTGGAATGAAGAGCTCACCAGGCTGAAAAAAGTTACCACTACCTTCAGGCGCAAAATTAGAAACGCGGCACCGCACCGCAGAGATATAGTGGTAGCTGAGTATCTTGCAAAAAAAGAAGACTACGAGTGCCAAGCCAAGAAAGCCCAGATTGATAGTTGGAAAGCGTTCTGCACCAAACAAGATCGAGAGGGCCTATGGGAGGGGATCTACAGAGTGATAGGCCGGACCACTAGGAGAACGGAGGACACGACCCTTACCAAAGACGGAGCACACCTCAACCCAATAGAATCGGCGAACCTACTTGCGGAGACGTTCTACCCACAAGACCTGGAGGATTCTGACAACGAACACCATCGCTGGACCAGAGAGGCAGCGAAGAGAGTAAACGAGCGGAACCATGATGAACACCATGACCCGCCGTTTACTCAACTAGAGCTACAGACCGCGATAGGGAGTTTTAATCCAAAGAAGGCCCCAGGGGCGGATGGCTTCACATCAGACATCTGCAGCCGAGCTATCAACCAGGACCCGGACGCTTTCCTTGCCCTGTTCAACAAGTGCTTGCAGATAGGGCACTTCCCGGACATCTGGAAGGAGGCCACAGTAGTGGTATTAAGAAAACCGGGCAAGGAAGATTATACGAACCCCAAGGCTTACCGGCCGATTGGTCTTTTGCCGGTCTTGGGGAAGGTCCTGGAGAAGATGTCAGTAGCACGGATCAAATGGCACCTAGTACCGCGGATTAGTACTCGCCAGTACGGATTCATGCCCCAGAAGAGCACCGAAGACGCCCTCTATAATCTAATACACCACATTAAGGGTAAGATTGAGCTGAAGAAGCTGGTAACCCTAGTGTCATTGGATATAGAGGGGGCCTTCGATAGCGCGTGGTGGCCAGCTATTCGAATCCGTCTGGCTGAGGAAAAGTGCCCGGTAAACATCAGGAGGCTACTGGATAGCTATCTGGAGCGCAGATGTGTCAGAGTAAGGTTCGCCGGGGAAGAAGTGAGAAGAGTCACGAATAAGGGATGTGTGCAAGGGTCTATCGGTGGTCCGATCTTGTGGAACCTTCTTCTTGACCCTCTACTGCGGGGTTTGGGATGTAGGGGACATTATGTCCAAGCCTTTGCCGATGATGTTGTCCTCGTCTTTGACGGAGACACAGCAGACGAGATAGC
>OZ001646.1:32500-52500 GCA_963924145.1 Pyrausta purpuralis
GTTGTGTTTTTTGTGTGTATTTTAAATTTAAAGAAAATCGGATTAGAAAATAAATAGTTATAGACATTTAAAATTTGTAAAAATTAAAGGGTTGAAAACTACAACCCTTAAAAATCAAAAAATCAAAGAAATAGTTAAAATTTACCTAGATTAATTGTAAGAAATAGTTTTTAAAATTTTAGATTAATAACCAGTTGCAAAATTACATATAAGTGTCTAAATTATATAAGAAGTTAGATTTTAAAAATACTTTTCACCCCCTTAGGGTAGCGCTAAAATTAATTTGAATATACCACTAGATAGAGCCTTTTACACCCTATCGAGTGGTATCATCAAAACCCGCGCGCCATTAGGATTGCAAAAGTTATATAGGTTAATATAAAGTAGGTTGTCGAGTTAGCATTTATCGTATAGGAGCCCCAGTATAGGAGCCCCATACATAGACATTAGTTTTATTTTATAGTGACAGCCCTGCAAGATATAGTGTGGCAACCCTAATTTTAAGCCCCCAAATAGTATTTAGGTAAATCAACAAACCCCCATTTTTAGATTTTCATTTTATTCACTTTCCCCAAAAATACAACTTTTAGAAATTTTCCAAAAATAAGGGTTGTAAAAACCACCCCTAAATTAAAACAACCCCCAGAATATTAAAGATCTTTCCCAGGCCTAACTTCTTTCCTTAAGAACAAAATTTTTCAAAAAATTAGAAAAGCCAAAACAAGGCTATTTGCGGCCAAGGTACATAGCCGAAAAAGTTTGAGATTTTTTCAGGGGTTGGGGGTGAGCCCTAAAATTTTCGAAAAATATCTCAAACAAGGGGAATTTAATTTTGGTGCCTATACTATTTTTTGTGTTTCTTTTTATTAGATATTTAAATTTTTAGCAATTATTTTGTAAAACTTGGTAAAAATCGCCATTACGTACTAAGTTGGTTTCACCCCTATCTCCGTAAGGGTGCGAGATATCGCGAAAATAATCGAAAATCTATTCAGTAGGAACCTGAAGCAGTTGTAGGGGCTACCGACCTAGGGACGTCATAAAAAACCACCCCCCGTGAAATTTGTACAAAAAACCCAAAAAATTTAGGGGTTGCAACCCCCAATTTCAAAATTTTCCGCCCCTGACAGTAAATTTGGGCCGCGCTTTACACCACCAAATTTTTTCCCGTAGCGATAGGACAGTCCTAACCCCGAAGCCAACCTCTTGAAGCTGGTCAACAAACTACCCCTAACTTTAAAAATCTATATTAAATTCATCCCCAAATAAACCCCCCACTAAATTGACAGGAACCTACAGACAGACAAACAGACATCCCTCCTCTTTTTACCCCAAAAAATTTGGACCACTACTTTAGGAATTACAATCTTATTACCAAATTCTAAAACTCACCCCCCAGCGATAAAATATAAGATTGTAAAGATAAGGGAAAATCAAAAAACACCCCGTATCTCCGAAACTAAGGGTCGTAGGTCAAAAATAACAACATTTCTCCCCCCCCTCCCTTAAACCCACCCCCCATTCGCTAACCGCTCACCAAACGGACCCTTTCCGGACCTACCCCCAAAATTTCAACCCCCTACGACCAACTTCAGCTATCGACCAGTATAAGTTGAGCCCTGACCCCTGGCCAACCCTTAGGCCTACAAAACCTTAAGGCTCCATAACTCGGGAACTACTGGTCCGATTTGAACCGGGTTTTCGGAGTTGAGATTGGCTTAGGGAGTACTATTTTTCCCCCCCCTCGATAGGACTCTATGTAGAGCAAAGTTTTTAAAAATTTTTATTTATACATTTTTAAATTCACGATCGTGCTCTTGCTGACCGAGTCGGCAGGTAGAGACTAAAGCTAGTAGTAACGACTCTACATAGAGAAAAAATTTTTAAAAACCGCAAATTTTCCTGCGGTTTAACAGTGACACGGGAGCATCTCTGCTGGCTGTACATTTTGCGTTACCGCACTAATTACGTGCATTTATTTTATTTTATTTTTATTTTATATTTTCGTGTTTTTGACTGACTACCGTGTCTATTGACCGGTAATCATAGGATAGGGTGTACAAGGTTCCTTGGAACCAGTACTGCATTATTTTATTTTGACTGTAAATTTTACCGACAAGACAAATTCTGCCCCTGTAAAAATGGCAACAACGCGCACCCCAGCAAAAAAGGTAGTAGGGACAAACTCCCCCCTCTCCCCGACGGTCATTGTTGACGAGAGGGCCGGCCCCTCGAAAACCACGCCGCCTCAGCCCTCCAGGGTGAGGCGTAGTATAGGAGAGTGGGAGAGCGTGATGACAGAGCCCACGCCCTGCACCGTAGCAGCGCACGGGCACGCTCGCTCACCGACAAAGCCAGCCCCGGTACCGGCGGCGCCGCCGAAACCGAAGACGAAGGCAGTGCATCAGCCAGAGCTAAAAACCGCGATACGTAGAGCCTCGATCGAGGCAGCCGCGGTGTCGCCGGGGCCGGCGCCGGAAGCGGCCAAACCCACCGACCGGGTGACCCAGGCCAGGAGGCTCCTAGCGAAGGCAAAGACCCACATTAGTGAGTCGCGCAACCTCCGCTCGGACCTCAAGGTCGGGATCACCCAGGCGCTGGACGGCCTATTCACCATAGTTAAGGAGATGGCAGCGGCATCAGCACCTGTAAAAGAAACAGATATTAGAAAAGGGGTGCAAATAGACGAAGTTCAGGAGAGCACAGAAAAAAAGGAGAGAGACATCATGACTGAGTTAATAAAAGAACAGACCAAAAAAATAGATAGGAACTATGAAGAGCTTAAAAAACTTAGGGACTCGGTCATTGAGCACCAGGAAGCAGCACGGCAGCAGCTCACCTATGCCTCAGCAGTGGCGACATCCCCTCGTAGAATACCTTTGGAAAGAAAGAGCGCTCTACACTCTATCTTGATAGAATCCAAAGATGAAAAGACTACTGGAGACGAGGTCATGAAACAAGTGAGAGAAGCGGTGAACGCCAAGGATGGGTGGGTCACTGTCGAAAAGGTGCGGAAGACTAAGGACAGGAAGGTCATTTTGGGATGCAGGACAGTACAGGAGAGAGACAAAGTCAAGGAGCGGCTCCAGAACGCGTCGAGCAACCTCAAATTCGAGGAAATGAAGAATCACGACCCGATGGTCATACTCAGAGACGTCATGTCCAGCCACTCCGATAAGGAGATACTATCGGCACTGAGAAACCAAAACGGGGTGATTTTTCATGGCCTCGAAGGAAAGGATGTTCGAATGGAGGTTAAGTTTAGGAGAAAAGCCCGTAACTCTCTTATGTCCCACGTAGTCCTGAGAGTGTCTCCTCATATCTACAACCGCATGATCGAGAAGAGCACTGTGAATATTGACATGCAGAGGGTACGAGTAGCGGATCAGTCACCATTGGTACAATGTTCCATGTGTCTGGCATACGGCCATGGTAGGAGACTCTGCACGGAGAAAGAACCAAAGTGTACACACTGCGGTGGACCTCACACGAGGAATAAATGTGCGGACTGGCTAGCAGCGGAACCACCCAAGTGCATAAACTGCACGGCTGCTAAGCTGGACAACGTGGAGCACAACGCTTACAGCTCTGAATGCGCAGTGAGACGGAAGTGGGAGGCCTTAGCGAGAGCAAAGGTGCAGTACAGCTGCTAAGGGCGACACCGAGAACACCAGAGCAGGCGCCCCCGCCAAACACTACGCAGTAGCCCAGATTAATCTCCAACGCAAAGACCTAGCAACGACTGAACTTATGGTGGAGGCCAGCAGACGCAAATTGGCGTTTGCGCTGGTCCAGGAGCCGTATGTGGGAGGCAGAAGGAGGATGAAGGACTACCGTGGAGCGAGAATCTACCAGAACGCTGCAATAGGAGATGGGACTGTTAAGGCGGCGATAGTCGTCTTCGACGACGACCTCGACGTCATACAGTACCCGAAACTCACTTGCGACAACATAGTCGCAGTGAGGATCCGAACCAGCGACTGGGAAATCGCCGCGGTTTCCTTCTACTTCGAGCCGGATAAACCCATAGGGCCATACTTGGACCGGCTGAGGGAAGTCGTCGAGAATCTGGGCCCTAGAAAACTGCTGATTGGAGGGGACAGTAATGCCAAGAGTGCCTGGTGGGGTAGTCCCGTAGAAGACCACAGGGGGGCAGATATGTCCGGAACCCTGGAGGAGTCTGGACTGCACCTACTGAACAGAGGCACTGCGCCCACCTTCGACACAATAAGGGGAGACAGAAGGTTCACCAGTCACGTCGATATAACAGCATGCACCGAAGACCTACTGAGCTTCGTGGGAGAATGGAGGGTGGATAAGTCCATGATCATCTCGGACCATAGCGCTATCACCTTCAACATAAACCTGAAGAGAGGGAAGGGACTAAAAGTGATACGCACCACCCGGAAATATAACACCAAAAAGGCTGACTGGGAACTTTTCTGCAACACACTCGCCGAAGAAAAAGCCGCCAAGAATCTCCACTTCGAAGGAATAAACCGCATTGAGAACGCGCAGCAGATTGACCAGACGGTGGAAAGCTTCACTGAAGCGGTCACAAACGCATGCAGACTCAGCATACCTTCGAAGAAGAGCACGGAGATCCTGAAAATCCCGTGGTGGACCGAAGAACTGGAGAAATTAAAAAGGACCACTGTAACATACAGGAGGAAGATCCGAAATGCGGCACCACACAGAAGGGATAATGCGGTTGACGAGTACCTCAAGAAGAAGGAGGAATACGAGCGGCAGGCCAAAATACAGCAGATCAGCAGCTGGAAGGAGTTCTGCACTAAGCAAGACCGTGAGGGTCTCTGGGAAGGGATCTACAGGGTGATTAGTAGGACCGCCAATAGAGAGGAAGACCTGCCACTGACTAAAGACGGAAGAGCGCTCAACAACAAAGAATCGGCCACATACTTAGTGGAGACGTTTTACCCGGAGGATACACAGGATCAAGAGCAGGAGCACCATCGACGGATAAGAATATTGGCAGGAAAAGTGAACAAGCACCAACATGATGAGCATCTTGATCCACCGTTCACTCACACCGAACTGAAGACGGCGATGGAAAGCTTCAATCCGAAAAAAGCTCCCGGCGAAGACGGCTTCACAGCCGATATATGCTCCAGGGCTATACTCCAGGACCTGGACGCTTTCCTTGCCCTCCTCAATAAGTGCTTGATCATCGGGCACTTTCCATCCATATGGAAACAAGCCACAGTCGTGGTATTGAGGAAACCGGGCAAGGACGATTACACGAACCCCAAGGCTTACAGGCCAATAGGCCTACTGCCGGTCTTGGGGAAGGTCCTGGAGAAGATTCTAGTAGCACGGATGAAATGGCATTTGATACCGAGGTTTAGTACTCGCCAGTACGGGTTCATGCCCCAGCGCAGCACCGAGGACGCCCTCTATACACTAGTACACCGAATAAAGGGTAAGATGGAGCTGAAGAAGCTGGTAACCCTAGTGTCACTGGATATAGAGGGGGCCTTCGATAGCGCGTGGTGGCCAGCTATCAGAATCCGACTGGCTGAGGAAAGGTGCCCGGTAAATCTCAGGAGGCTGCTAGACAGCTATCTGGAGCATAGGAGCATCAAACTCCGGTACGCAGGCGAAGAAGTCGGAAGAGGCACCAACAAGGGGTGCGTTCAAGGGTCTATTGGCGGTCCCATCCTGTGGAACCTTCTACTGGATCCACTGTTGCACGAATTAGAAAAACGGGGACACTATGTCCAAGCCTTCGCTGATGACATTGTTATGCTGTTTGACGGGGAGACGGCGCTTGAAATTGAGACGGAGGCAAACAGGGCTTTGCGGTTTGTAAACCAGTGGGGGGCTAAAAATAAGCTTAGATTCGCGCCACATAAAACATGTGCAATGACGCTTACGCGAAAACTAAAATATGACACTCCACGCATAACGATGGGAGGGGTCGATATAGGTATGTCGGAACATATTAAAATTTTAGGTTTAACAGTCGACCATAAACTCACCTTCAACCTCCACATTGGCAACCAAACGAGAAAGGCTTTAAATATCTACAAGCAAATTGCTCGAGCCGCAAAAGTTACCTGGGGGCTTCACCCTGACATAATTCGGCTTATCTATAACGCTACCATCGAACCTATTATACTGTACGCAGCAGCAGCATGGGCCCCAGCGGCCACGAAGATCGGAGTGCGCAAATTGCTAGACTCGGTGCAGCGAGGTTTCGCCCAAAAGCTCTGCAAATCATATCGTACAGTCTCTCTACACTCGGCGCTAACACTGGCGGGGATACTACCTCTCGACCTCAGGATACAGGAGGCAGCCGCCCTGTATGAGACGAAGAGAGGGTCGCCCCTTCCAGAGTTAGGAGACAGAGAGACCGAGAGTAGGGTAGGATTTGCAGAGACTCCCCACCCGGCAATGCATATGGCCATAAAATTCGAACGTCTGGAGGACCAAAGTCTAGTCGATAGACACAACGTGCAGGAGGTGCGAATCTTCACCGACGGCAGCAAGATTGAGGGGAAGGTCGGTGCAGCCCTTTCTGTATGGAAGGGTGAATCCGAAGTCCTGAACCAAAAGTTTTGTCTGTCCGCGTACTGCACGGTCTATCAGGCGGAATTGCTGGCCATATGCAAGGCTACGGGCGGAATACTCAAGAGGAAGGAGAAGAGCTACGGTCTGTACAGCGACTCGAGAGCCGCACTGGAGACGGTCGTTAACCATAGCTCTCTTCATCCCCTTGCCGTGGAGTCACGAGAGAACCTGCAGAAGGCTTTTATCCAGGGCAAAGATGTTTCTTTGTTCTGGATAAAAGCACATGCAGGTCTCCTAGGCAATGAGCGTGCTGATGATCTGGCCAAGGAGGCTGCTTTGGCGCTGAGGAGGAAACCGGACTACGATCGGTGTCCGGTGTCGTACGCGAAGAAAACAATACGTCATCGTTCCATTATGGAATGGCGCGATCGGTATAAAAAAGGCGAAACCGCGGCGATAACGAAACTTTTCTTCCCAGATGCCGGAGACGCGTATAAGTTAATAAAAAAGATAAAGCCAGCAGGGTTGCTCACGCAGATCCTCACAGGACATGGCGGATTCTCCCAATACTTGCATCGGTTCAAGTGCGGGGAGAGTCCGGCATGCGACTGTGACCCAGCGGTAGAGCAAACGGTGCCCCACCTCTTAGCTCATTGCCCAATATATGGGAAGCTTCGTTTTGAATTCGAACAAAACACGGGTGAAACAGTTAAAATTGATAAATTTAAGGACCTGATTATTGATAAAAACATAAGAGAACTGTTCATCTTATATTGTGAAAAAATTTGCAAACTGGTTATTAGTAAGAATAAAACCTCAGTATAAATAACTGTGTTTAAAACTATTATTATGTAATAATAGGTAATTAGCACATATAAACAACCTAGATATATAAGTATATAGTAGAACAATTAAGATGTTACAATTATAAGCTGTACTATAAGATAAGATATGATTAAGATTTAGTCCTAAGTAAAAAGAAGTTTTGTTCAAACATTAATTTAGAATTATAAGCAATGTAATAGATTTAGTACAAATAGAATTAAGCTCTCCTCGTCAAGAGCCAGTAAAACCATGTTTAAAAATTAACAAAAAATAACTATGTATACACTTAATAGAATAAAACTAGAATAAGAAATTGTAATAAATAAAAATAGACTCTGCTACTCATTCAAATAAAGAACCCAAAAAAAGAAAAAGATACAATGAGCCCTTTGATAATCAATCCTGAACGGATATTCGGGGGACAGAAAGCAGAAAAAAAAAAAAAAAAAAAAAAAAAAAAAAAAAAAAAAACCTAACCTAACCTAACCTAACCTAACCTAACCTAACCTAACCTAACCTAACCTAACCTAACCTAACCTAACCTAACCTAACCTAACCTAACCAACAGTCGGTGCCCAGACGGCGGACCGACAACACGCGTCCACAGGAGCCGGTCCTCGGTCCTCGGTCTTCGGTCCCCGGTGCTCGGTCCTCGGTCCTCGGTCCTCGGTCCTCGGTCCTCGGTCCTCGGTCCTCGGTCACCGGTCCTCGGTCCTCGGTCCCCGGTCCTCGGTCCTCGGTCCTCGGTCCTCGGTCCTCGGTCCCCGGTCCCCGGTCCTCGGTCCTCGGTCCCCGGTCCTCGGTCCCCGGTCCTCGGTCCTCGGTCCCCGGTCCCCGGTCCTCGGTCCTCGGTCCCCGGTCCTCGGTCCTCGGTCCCCGGTCCCCGGTCCTCGGTCCTCGGTCCCCGGTCCCCGGTCCCCGGTCCTCGGTCCTCGGTCCTCGGTCCCCGGTCCCCGGTCCTCGGTCCCCGGTCCCCGGTCCTCGGTCCCCGGTCCCCGGTCCTCGGTCCTCGGTCCCCGGTCCCCGGTCCTCGGTCCTCGGTCCTCGGTCCTCGGTCCCCGGTCCTCGGTCCCCGGTCCCCGGTCCTCGGTCCTCGGTCCCCGGTCCCCGGCTTTTAATTTTTCTAAGTGTTTGTTCTTTGGTACCCGTGACTTGTCCGCTGTTCCTCGTTTAGCCGGTCCGTGTGTTGTTAAGTGCAATCGGTGCAGTGTTTTGAAGTGCGATCACGGTGAAAAGTGTGGTGAGGCTTGTACATCCGGCGTCTGCACGGGGAGATCGCTCTGAGTCCAGCACCTTTACGTAAGTCGTATTATACTTTATTATATAGACTTTGCCATGCCTATTGCTCGCTCGCCGCCTCCCAAGGCGGAGCGACTAGCCACCCGATCTGGAGGACGGAGGCTTGGTGCTGGGGGTTTGAGCCCCGTGGCCGGGGGTCGGAGCTCGGCAGCCTCGGACCCTATCAATACTAACAGCAGCTCAGACCAGTGCCCGGCACCCCGGGACTCCACTGACCCGTGCCCAGCACCCCTAGGCTCCATGGACTTGAACCGCAGCTCAGACCGGAGTCCGGCAATTTCAGACCCCGTTGCCATATACAGCAGCGTAGATGTGAGCCCACTCCCAACACACCCCACTGACACGAATAGTGGCCTAGCCCCGAGCCCGGCACTTCCAGACTCAAGGGACATGAACAGCAGCTTGGACCTGAGCCCGGCACTGTCAGACCCCACTGATATTAACACCAGCTTAGACACTGCCATTGGCACCCCACCTTTTATCATGTCACCCGACGTTCAGCCCTTACATCAGGCCGCGCAGCCCGAACAGCCTTCACCGGCGCTGCTCTGTGAGACAGATAGGGAGGTGTCAACTGTTATTGAGGAAATACGCACTCTCATTGCCGCAATACCTCCACTCCTCACTGACGGGAGAAGCGTCAAGAGGGAAAATAAGAAGGCAATTATTGACAACTCCACAAAGGCGGAGCTCCTTTGTCAAAGACTCACCAAGCTGGTTGCGTCACAACAACAACAAAAGCACGATCAAATCGAGAATAGTTCGAAGATGTCACCTAGCGCGGCCGCCGCGAAACCTTGCTGCGCAGCCCAGCTGCCTGCTATGGTCAGAGAGGCGGTGACGCAGGCTATGCGCAGCGAGCTTGGACGAGCCAGAGCCACACCCACTCTCGAAACACAGATAGGGGGGAACAATACATACGCACAAGCTGCCGCGATGCCACCGTCTCCTTCTAGCGGCCTACGCCCGGCCCCACGCCGTCCAGCAATCGTCTTGTCTCTTAAAACTGACGGGCACCCGGTGGAGCAAGCATACAAAGCCCTCGACAAAGTCATCAACTACAACGAAACTGGTTATACCGCAGCAAGAGTCGCCAATTTGTCTCGAGGTAAGGTGAGGGTAGAGTTCGAGTCGGAGAACGATGCCGCTGATGCGCTGGAGCGGTTTCGCAGGGCCAGCGCCGGGGACTCGGGGGCGGACGTGGGGGCCGAAAGGGAGAAGAGGGTGAGCCCCATGATCATTCTAAAGGGCGTTCCTAAGGACACCCCCCAAGACACCCTCACTGACGCAGTCCTAAAGCACAACGCCGAGCTCTTCCACTGCAGGAAAGAGGACCTGAGACTTAAGTTCGTGCGAAAGAACCGCAGTGACAAACTCTATAACGCTGTCCTTGAGGTCAACCCAGCATGCTGGAAATATGTCACGGACCTCACCCACCTGCGTGTGGGTCACCACAGAATCCATACACAAGAATTCTCCCCCTTCCGACAGTGCCGTAAGTGCTTGCAGTTTGGGCACACACAGGGCCGCTGCCGGAATCAACCAATTTGTTCTCACTGCAGTGAGACGGGACACAGTGCCGATACCTGCAAGAAGTCCGCCGCTGCTCCGACCTGCTTTAACTGCGCCACCCACGGCGCCAAATTTAAACCAAATCCTAACACTAGCACTGACATAAAACACTCCGCTATCTCGAACCAATGCCCAAGAATTAAATACATGCAATTAAGAATCAGTTACAAAATAGATTATGGCAACTAACAATCCAAGCACACGAGATTCTGTTATCAAATTTCTGCAATGTAACCTAGACAAGTCATATGCTAGTAACATCGAATTTTGCAACTATTTCGCCCAGAGTCAGCATCAGGCGGCCTTCATTTCGGAGCCTTACGTTGGCTCTGGGCACTTTGCTAAAAGCTCTACCGGACTTGACATCTTCCAATCTACCTCACTGGACAAACCAGTTCGAGCCGCCATTTTTCTCAAGCGGGAATTTTCAACCAGGCACGGCGCCATACTTATGTCACAATACTCAACCCCGGACGTTGCAACAGTCAAAATAAACTTGGCCGGCAGCTCTGTCGTCCTGGTCTCCGTTTATCTGCAGCCTGCCATCGACCCTGACCCAATTCTGAACATCCTCTCCAGCATCTTGGACCACAACTCTAGCTGCAGGTGTATTCTGGCGGGGGACTTTAACGGTTGGCACCCTGAGTGGGATCACCTCGGCCGCAGCAACGACAGGGGGGACGCAGTCTACGAGTTTCTATCCACCTATGGACTGGTCTGCTGCAACTCGGGTGATCACACATTTGAAACGACCACGCACGGCGGCCTTAGAACAAGTGCCATTGACTTAACGCTGGCCACCGAGGATCTAGCCAATAGGATGGTGGGATGGAGGACGGCGAGAAGTTTTCTAGCCACGACCCAACACATCCCCATCGAGTTTGCCCTGTCCCACTCAGCCATCACGGCCCGTCCGGCCCGGCAATCCACTAGACGGTACAGGATAGACGACCATGCCAACTGGTCTGGATTCAAGGAGCGCTTGGATGAGGCATTCCAGCAGTGGGGGTTGCTACGGGCTGACCTTCTGACGCTCTCTGAGCCAGAACTGGAAGAGCACATAAGGCAAGTCACTGCAGCCATCAACAGTGCAGCGGAGGCAACCTTTCCCATCATCACTGGCGATTGCAGACCCCACAAGCCCCCGTTCTGGAGTGAGAACCTTGCAACACTAAAACACAGCCTATTACAAGCCAGGAGAAGGTACAGGCGGGCGAGGAGAAGAGGAGAACCTCCGGCTGCTATGGAGGCCTTGGCGACGCAGGTGCAGGAAGCTCATGCTAACTATGTCAGGGATATACGAATAGAATCGGCAAAGAATTTTCGGGACTTCTGCGAAGCACAAGGAGTAGATATGGTGTGGACAGTGACCAACCCGGTTCTTCGTGGCGGTCAGCCTAGAACCCCACCAACTACTGTTGCGACATCAACGTCACACACAACCACTGGCGAGGACACGGCCGAGGCTCTGTTGGCACATTATTACCCTGCAGACCCCGAGGCACTTGACTCACCAGGACAAGCAGAAGTAAGAGCCAGATGCAGGAACCCACCAGACACTCCAGACGATCCACCGTTCGTGGCCGGTGAGGTGTTGGAGGCAGCCAGGTCGATCTCACACAAGAAGGCCCCAGGAATAGACGGACTCACATCGGACATCTGCCTGTCTGTCATCACCAGGTACCCGGAGCTGTTCACAAATATATATAACCGATGCCTGGCTCTGGGATACTTCCCTAAGCTATGGATGAACACAGTTCTCCGAATTATCCCCAAGCCCGGGGGAGGAGGCTCCTCAGAATTAAAGTCCCAGAGACCCATTGGGCTGGTACCGGTATTTGGCAAGATCTTGGAGAAGCTGTTTACCGGAAGGATGCTACACTGTATGGCTACCGGAAACATGCTCAATCCCAAACAATTTGGATTTCGCCGAGGCTCCTCTACCACGTCCGCCCTCCTTGAAGCAGTCGATAAGATCCAAGACGGGATAAGGAAAAAGCTCCTCACCGTGGCGATATCTCTCGACATTCAGTCGGCCTTCGACCGAGCTTGGTGGCCTGCCATTCTCTCGAGACTTAGAGCGGTTGGCTGCCCAAAAAATGTATTCAGGATCATTAGCAATTACCTCAACAGCCGTTCGATATTTTTAACACATGCCGGACACAGCGGGACCGCAAGAACGCAGAGAGGCTGTATCCAGGGCTCTGCCTGTGGCCCGGCGTTTTGGAATCTGCTCCTCGACGACCTGCTGGACCGGCCGCTCCCTGAGGGCTGCCATCTGCAGGCATATGCGGACGACGTATGCCTGGTTGTAGCGGCCGGGGATCGTCAGAGCGTAGAGAGGCTAGCCAGCGAGGCCCTGGATGGCATTGCGGCCTGGGGAGACAGGATGAAGCTAGTGTTTGCACCGAGTAAAACTAAGGCTCTGGCCTTCTCGCCAAAAGCGGCCAAGGCAAAGATCACCATGTCAGGAACGCTCATTCCCTTCTCGCCAAACCTGACGCTGCTAGGTGTTGTCATCGACGACAAGCTCAGGTTCAGCCAACATTTGGACCGCCAGACCAGCAAGGCGAAAAAGCTTTTCACAAGGTTATGCCTCTTCACCAGACCCTCGTGGGGATTGCAGCCAGCCAACGTTGAAGCCATCTACAAATATGTGGTGGCACCGACCGTTACCTACGCGGCTGGGGTGTGGGGAGATATAACTAAACGCAAGTATGCAAAAGATAAACTTGCCTCGCTACAGAGGGGCTTCGCTATCAGGGCCACCAGGGCCTACAAAACCACATCAACTGTCGCTGCCTTAGCACTGGCCCGTTTTCCTCCACTGGATCTACAAATACAGCATGTGGCCAGGATGGAAAGGACGAGAGTGAGGGGCATTACCAGCTACTTGCCAACGGACATCGGTTTAGAGAAACCAGCGAATACCTCCGACCTATTACACCCTGCCGATCGCGTGACGGTAGACTTCGACTTAGCACTCAACCAGGAGAACATAGATCAGCTGTGCACTGAAGCTACCGTCCAACTATATACTGATGGCAGCAAGCAGGAGGACGGCACCGTTGGAGCCGCTATGGTCTGTGTTGACCCGGACCGCGGCACAGCCGCTGTCACAATAAAAAGGTATAAGCTACACAACTCCTGCTCTGTCTTTCAGGCGGAGCTATATGCCATCAGGGAAGCATGTGCACTGGCAGCAGCAAGACAATACCCAGATGCGCTGGTCCTGTCCGACTCCCTTTCAGCTCTTAAGGCGATGGGCGATCGGAGCAGCCTAAACCCGCTGGTGGTTGAGGTACACAAGATCATTTATCACGGCGGGGGGCGGATCCGATTCGCGTGGGTTAAGGCTCATTGCGGCATTGCCGGTAATGAGCTGGCGGATGGGGAAGCGGGCAGGGCCTGCGCCTTGCATAAAACCCCTGACTACTCACTCTTTCCACTATCCTTTTCTAAGAAGAAATCGAAAGAACAACTCCTGGACGCCTGGGAGGAAAGGTACCGCACGGCCAGTCAGGGGTCACAGACTAGAGCACTTCTACCCACGGTGCAGAGTATTCGAGAATTATTCACCTTCTGTGAACCATCCTTTCGCCTGACACAATACCTTACTGGACACGGCGCACACTTGTCGTACCTAAAAAGATTCAAAATCAAAAGCTCTGACAATTGCCCGTGTGGTGACGGAATTCAGGATCCTGAACACTTAATCAGACACTGTGCAAGATTTGCTCGCCGAAGGATGGAGTTCTTAGCCCAGGTAGACGAAACTCCAGCCCTCAGCGCAGTCATTGGACCCCCGACGGATCCTTTCGACCTAGGCCGCTTGGCCATAAAGCCCAAGAGGATTAAAGCATTCGTCGCGTTCGTGGAGCATATATACGAAAACCTTAGGAACTTCAACGACCCATCTTATACCTAAGCCGTTGATTCCGTCTGTACCTGTACCGAACCGTGGTGGTAAATCATCATTTTTCATATATAGCTCATGCCAAAACAGTTCATATAATGTCTTGGATCCCTTGGGTGCCACTTTTATTGCTTCTAATAATTCCAATCTTCAAATTTTATTAAATTTTTGCGTTTTGCACCTATAAATAACTAAACTAATCGGTCCTCGGTCCCCGGTCCGCGGTGAGGATTTTTCTAAGCCTTTGCCGCGGTCGGTCCTCGGTCCTCGGTCCTCGGACCCCGGTGAAAATTTTACAAGTCCCTGGCCATCGGTCCTCGGTCCTCGGTCCTCGGTCCTCGGTCCCCGGTGAAAATTTTCTAAATTTTCTATCTCCAGTCATCGGCCATCGGTCCTCGGTCCTCGGTCCTCGGTCCTCGGTGAAAATTTTCTAAGTCTCTGGCCATCGCTCCCCGGTCCTCGGTCCCCGGTGGAAATTTTCTAAGTCTCTGGCCATCGGTCCTCGGTCCTCGGTCCTCGGTCCCCGGTCCCCGGTCCCCGGTCCCCGGTCCCCGGTCCCCGGTCCCCGGTCCCCGGTCCCCGGTCCTCGGTCCCCGGTGGAAATTTTCTAAGCCTCCGGCCATCGGTCCTCGGTCCTTGGTCCTCGGTCCTCGGTCCCCGGTCCTCGGTCCTCGGTCCTCGGTCCTCGGTCCTCGGTCCTCGGTCCTCGGTCCTCGGTCCTCGGTCCCCGGCGAAAATTCTCTAACTCTCCTGCTATCGGTCCTCGGTCCTCGGTCCCCGGTGAAAATTTTCTAAGTCTCTGGCCATCGGTCCTCGGTCCTCGGTCCTCGGTCCCTGGTCCCCGGTCCCCGGTCCCCGGTCCTCGGTCCTCGGTCCTCGGTCCCCGGTCCGCGGTGAGGATTTTTCTAAGCCTTTGCCGCGGTCGGTCCTCGGTCCTCGGTCCTCGGACCCCGGTGAAAATTTTACAAGTCCCTGGCCATCGGTCCTCGGTCCTCGGTCCTCGGTCCTCGGTCCCCGGTGAAAATTTTCTATCTCCAGTCATCAGCCATCGGTCCTCGGTCCTCGGTCCTCGGTCCTCGGTGAAATTTTTTTAAGTCTCTGGCCATCGGTCCCCGGTCCTCGGTCCCCGGTCCCCGGTCCCCGGTCCCCGGTCCCCGGTCCCCGGTCCTCGGTCCCCGGTGGAAATTTTCTAAGCCTCCGGCCATCGGTCCTCGGTCCTTGGTCCTCGGTCCTCGGTCCCCGGTCCTCGGTCCTCGGTCCTCGGTCCTCGGTCCTCGGTCCTCGGTCCTCGGTCCTCGGTCCTCGGTCCCCGGTGAAAATTTTCTAAGTCTCTGGCCATCGGTCCTCGGTCCTCGGTCCCCGGCGAAAATTTTCTAACTCTCCTGCCATCAGTCCTCGGTCCTCGGTCCCCGGTGAAAATTTTCTAAGTCTCTGGCCATCGGTCCTCGGTCCTCGGTCCTCGGTCCCCGGTCCCCGGTCCCCGGTCCCCGGCCCTCGGTCCTCGGTCCTCGGTCCCGGTGAAAATTTTCTAAGTCTCTGGCCATCGGTCCTCGGTCCTCGGTCCTCTTGGCAAGATCTTGGAGAAGCTGTTTACCGGAAGGATGCTACACTGTATGGCTACCGGAAACATGCTCAATCCCAAACAATTCGGATTTCGCCGAGGCTCCTCTACCACGTCCGCCCTCCTTGAAGCAGTCGATAAGATCCAAGACGGGATAAGGAAAAAGCTCCTCACGGTGGCGATATCTCTCGACATTCAGTCGGCCTTCGACCGAGCTTGGTGGCCTGCCATTCTCTCGAGACTTGGAGCGGTTGGCTGCCCAAAGAATGTATTCAGGATCATTAGCAATTACCTCAACAGCCGTTCGATATTTTTAACACATGCCGGACACAGCGGGACCGCAAGAACGCAGAGAGGCTGTATCCAGGGCTCTGCCTGTGGCCCGGCGTTTTGGAATCTGCTCCTCGACGACCTGCTGGACCGGCCGCTCCCTGAGGGCTGCCATCTGCAGGCATATGCGGACGACGTATTCCTGGTTGTAGCGGCCGGGGATCGTCAGAGCGTAGAGAGGCTAGCCAGCGAGGCCCTGGATGGCATTGCGGCCTGGGGAGACAGGATGAAGCTAGTGTTTGCACCGAGTAAAACTAAGGCTCTGGCCTTCTCGCCAAAAGCGGCCAAGGCAAAGATCACCATGTCAGGAACGCACATTCCCTTCTCGCCAAACCTGACGCTGCTAGGTGTTGTCATCGACGACAAGCTCAGGTTCAGCCAACATTTGGACCGCCAGATCAGCAAGGCGAAAAGGCTTTTCACAAGGTTATGCCTCTTCACCAGACCCTCGTGGGGATTGCAGCCAGCCAACGTTGAAGCCATCTACAAATATGTGGTGGCACCGACCGTTACCTACGCGGCTGGGGTGTGGGGAGATATAACTAAACGCAAGTATGCAAAAGATAAACTTGCCTCGCTACAGAGGGGCTTCGCTATCAGGGCCACCAGGGCCTACAAAACCACATCAACTGTCGCTGCCTTAGCACTGGCCCGTTTTCCGCCACTGGATCTACAAATACAGCATGTGGCCAGGATGGAAAGGACGAGAGTGAGGGGCATTACCAGCTACTTACCAACGGACATCGGATTAGAGAAACCAGCGAATACCTCCGACCTATTACACCCTGCCGATCGCGTGACGGTAGACTTCGACTTAGCACTCAACCAGGAGAACATAGATCAGCTGTGCACTGAAGCTACCGTCCAACTATATACTGATGGCAGCAAGCAGGAGGACGGCACCGTCGGAGCTGCTATGGTCTGTGTTGACCCGGACCGCGGCACAGCCGCTGTCACAATAAAAAGGTATAAGCTACACAACTCCTGCTCTGTCTTTCAGGCGGAGCTATATGCCATCAGGGAAGCATGTGCACTGGCAGCAGCAAGACAATACCCAGATGCGCTGGTCCTGTCCGACTCCCTTTCAGCTCTTAAGGCGATGGGCGATCGGAGCAGCCTAAACCCGCTGGTGGTTGAGGTACACAAGATCATTTATCACGGCGGGGGGCGGATCCGATTCGCGTGGGTTAAGGCTCATTGCGGCATTGCCGGTAATGAGCTGGCGGATGGAGAAGCGGGCAGGGCCTGCGCCTTGCATAAAACCCCTGACTACTCACTCTTCCCACTATCCTTTCCTAAGAAGAAATCGAAAGAACAACTCCTGGACGCCTGGGAGGAAAGGTACCGCACGGCCAGTCAGGGGTCACAGACTAGAGCACTTCTACCCACGGTGCAGAGTATTCGAGAATTATTCACCTTCTGTGAACCATCCTTTCGCCTGACACAATACCTTACTGGACACGGCGCACACTTGTCGTACCTAAAAAGATTCAAAATCAAAAGCTCTGACGATTGCCCGTGTGGTGACGGAATTCAGGATCCTGAACACTTAATCAGACACTGTGCAAGATTTGCTCGCCGAAGGATGGAGTTCTTAGCCCAGGTAGACGAAACTCCAACCCTCAGCGCAGTCATTGGACCCCCGACGGATCCTTTCGACCTAGGCCGCTTGGCCATAAAGCCCAAGAGGATTAAAGCATTCGTCGCGTTCGTGGAGCATATACGAAAACCTTAGGAACTTCAACGACCCATCTGATACCTAAGCCGTTGATTCCGTCTGTACTATAATGTCTTGGATCCCTTGGGTGCCGCTTTTATTGCTTCCAATAATTCCAATCTTCCAATTTTATTAAATTTTTGCGTTTTGCACCTATAAATAACTAAACTAATCGGTCCTCGGTCCCCGGTCCCCGGTGAAAATTTTAAAAATTCTACAAGTCCCTGGCCATCGGTCCTCGGTCCTCAGCCCTTGGTCCCCGGTCCACGGCGAAAATGTTTCTAAGTCCCCGGCCATCGGTCCTCGGTCCTCGGTCCTCGGTCCCCGTTGAAAATTTCTAAGTCTCTGGCCATCGGTCCTCGGTCCTCGGTCCCCGGTGAAAATTTTCTAAGTCTCTGGCCATCGGTCCTCGGTCCCCGGTCCCCGGTCCCCGGTCCTCGGTCCCCGGTGAAAATTTTCTAAGTCTCCGGCCATCGGTCCTCGGTCCTCGGTCCTTGGTCCTCGGTCCTCGGTCCCCGGTCCTCGGTCCTCGGTCCTCGGTCCTCGGTCCTCGGTCCTCGGTCCTCGGTCCTCGGTCCTCGGTCATCGGTCCCCGGTCCCCGGTGAAAAGTTTTCTAAGTCCCCGGCCATCGGTCCTCGGTCCCCGGTGAAAATTTTCTAAGTCTCCGGCCATCGGTCCTCGGTCCTCGGTCCTCGGTCCTCGGTCCTCGGTCCCCGGTCCCCGGTGAAAAGTTTTCTAAGTCCCCTCGGTCCTCGGTCCCCGGTGAAAATTTTCTATGGCCCATTGGTCCTCGGTCCTCGGTCCTCGGTCCTCGGTCCCCGGTGAAAATTTTCTAAGTCTCCGGCCATTGGTCCTCGGTCCTCGGTCCTCGGTCCTCGGTCCTCGGTCCTCGGTCCCCGGTCCCCGGTGAAAAGTTTTCTAAGTCCCCGGCCATCGGTCCTCGGTCCCCGATGAAAACTTTTCTAAGTCCCCGGCCAGTGGTCCTCGGTCCTCGGTCCTCGGTCCTCGGTCCTCGGTCCTCGGTCCTCGGTCCCCGGTCCCCGGTGAAAAGTTTTTCAAGTCCCCGGCCATCGGTCCTCGGTCCTCGGTCCTAAGTCCCCGGCCAGCGGTCCTCGGTCCTCGGTCCTCGGTCCTCGGTCCCCGGCCCCGGTCCCCGGTGAAAAGTTTTCAATGGCCCATCGGTCCTCGGTCCTCGGTCCTCGGTCCCCGATGAAAACTTTTCTAAGTCCCCGGCCAGCGGTCCTCGGTCCTCGGTCCTCGGTCCTCGGTCCTCGGTCCTCGGTCCCCGGTCCTCGGTCCTCGGTCCCCGGTCCCCGGTCCTCGGTCCCCGGTCCCCGGCAATAAAATATTACTTCGGTCCTCGGTCCTCGGTCCTCGGTCCTCGGTCCTCGGTCCCCGGTCCTCGGTCCCCGGTCCCCGGTACTCGGTCCCCGGTCCTCGGTCCTCGGTCCTCGGTCCTCGGTCCTCGGTCCTCGGTCCTCGGTCCTCGGTCCTCGGTCCTCGGTCCTCGGTCCCCGGTCCCCGGTCCTCGGTCCTTGGTCCTCGGTCCTCGGTCCTCGGTCCTCGGTCCCCGGCAATAAAATAGTTCTAAGTGTCCGGCCTTCGGTCCTCGGTCCTCGGTCCCCGGCAATAAAATATTTCTAAGTGTCCGGCCTTCGGTCCCCGGTCCTCGGTCCTCGGTCCTCGGTCCCCGGTCCCCGGTCCTCGGTCCTCGGTCCCCGGTGAAAGTTTTCTAAGTCTTTGGAGAATTTTCGTCGGGGACCGGGGACCGAGGGCCGAGGTCTCCGGCCATTGGTCCTCGGTCCCCGGTGAAAATTTAAATAAGTCTCCGGCCATCGGTCCTCGGTCCTCGGTCCCCGGTCCCCGGTGAAAAGTTTTCTAAGTCCTTGGCCATCGGCCCTCGGTCCTCGGTCCTCGGTCACTGGTCCTCGGTGGAAATTTTATAAGTCTCCGGCCATTGGTCCTCGGTCCTCGGTCCCCGGTGAAGGTTTTCTAAGTCTTTGGAGAATTTTCGCCGGGGACCGGGGACCGAGGACCGGGGTCTCCGGCCATTGGGCCTCGGTCCTCGGTGAAAATTTTATAAGTCTCCGGCCATCGGCCCTCGGTCCTCGGTCCCCGCTCAACATCAATGTGTCATTGTTAAGGATACGGATTTAGGCCATATCATAACTCTGATTATTATTGATACGCATTTTGAAGCTGTGTGTGTATAATTAATGAAACATACACACTAACATTGTACATATAG
>OZ001646.1:57500-62500 GCA_963924145.1 Pyrausta purpuralis
CCTAACCTAACCTAACCTAACCTAACCTAACCTAACCTAACCTAACCTAACCTAACCTAACCTAACCTAACCTAACCTAACCTAACCTAACCTAACCTAACCTAACCTAACCTAACCTAACCTAACCTAACCTAACCTAACCTAACCTAACCTAACCTAACCTAACCTAACCTAACCTAACCTAACCTAACCTAACCTAACCTAACCTAACCTAACCTAACCTAACCTAACCTAACCTAACCTAACCTAACCTAACCTAACCTAACCTAACCTAACCTAACCTAACCTAACCTAACCTAACCTAACCTAACCTAACCTAACCTAACCTAACCTAACCTAACCTAACCTAACCTAACCTAACCTAACCTAACCTAACCTAACCTAACCTAACCTAACCTAACCTAACCTAACCTAACCTAACCTAACCTAACCTAACCTAACCTAACCTAACCTAACCTAACCTAACCTAACCTAACCTAACCTAACCTAACCTAACCTAACCTAACCTAACCTAACCTAACCTAACCTAACCTAACCTAACCTAACCTAACCTAACCTAACCTAACCTAACCTAACCTAACCTAACCTAACCTAACCTAACCTAACCTAACCTAACCTAACCTAACCTAACCTAACCTAACCTAACCTAACCTAACCTAACCTAACCTAACCTAACCTAACCTAACCTAACCTAACCTAACCTAACCTAACCTAACCTAACCTAACCTAACCTAACCTAACCTAACCTAACCTAACCTAACCTAACCTAACCTAACCTAACCTAACCTAACCTAACCTAACCTAACCTAACCTAACCTAACCTAACCTAACCTAACCTAACCTAACCTAACCTAACCTAACCTAACCTAACCTAACCTAACCTAACCTAACCTAACCTAACCTAACCTAACCTAACCTAACCTAACCTAACCTAACCTAACCTAACCTAACCTAACCTAACCTAACCTAACCTAACCTAACCTAACCTAACCTAACCTAACCTAACCTAACCTAACCTAACCTAACCTAACCTAACCTAACCTAACCTAACCTAACCTAACCTAACCTAACCTAACCTAACCTAACCTAACCTAACCTAACCTAACCTAACCTAACCTAACCTAACCTAACCTAACCTAACCTAACCTAACCTAACCTAACCTAACCTAACCTAACCTAACCTAACCTAACCTAACCTAACCTAACCTAACCTAACCTAACCTAACCTAACCTAACCTAACCTAACCTAACCTAACCTAACCTAACCTAACCTAACCTAACCTAACCTAACCTAACCTAACCTAACCTAACCTAACCTAACCTAACCTAACCTAACCTAACCTAACCTAACCTAACCTAACCTAACCTAACCTAACCTAACCTAACCTAACCTAACCTAACCTAACCTAACCTAACCTAACCTAACCTAACCTAACCTAACCTAACCTAACCTAACCTAACCTAACCTAACCTAACCTAACCTAACCTAACCTAACCTAACCTAACCTAACCTAACCTAACCTAACCTAACCTAACCTAACCTAACCTAACCTAACCTAACCTAACCTAACCTAACCTAACCTAACCTAACCTAACCTAACCTAACCTAACCTAACCTAACCTAACCTAACCTAACCTAACCTAACCTAACCTAACCTAACCTAACCTAACCTAACCTAACCTAACCTAACCTAACCTAACCTAACCTAACCTAACCTAACCTAACCTAACCTAACCTAACCTAACCTAACCTAACCTAACCTAACCTAACCTAACCTAACCTAACCTAACCTAACCTAACCTAACCTAACCTAACCTAACCTAACCTAACCTAACCTAACCTAACCTAACCTAACCTAACCTAACCTAACCTAACCTAACCTAACCTAACCTAACCTAACCTAACCTAACCTAACCTAACCTAACCTAACCTAACCTAACCTAACCTAACCTAACCTAACCTAACCTAACCTAACCTAACCTAACCTAACCTAACCTAACCTAACCTAACCTAACCTAACCTAACCTAACCTAACCTAACCTAACCTAACCTAACCTAACCTAACCTAACCTAACCTAACCTAACCTAACCTAACCTAACCTAACCTAACCTAACCTAACCTAACCTAACCTAACCTAACCTAACCTAACCTAACCTAACCTAACCTAACCTAACCTAACCTAACCTAACCTAACCTAACCTAACCTAACCTAACCTAACCTAACCTAACCTAACCTAACCTAACCTAACCTAACCTAACCTAACCTAACCTAACCTAACCTAACCTAACCTAACCTAACCTAACCTAACCTAACCTAACCTAACCTAACCTAACCTAACCTAACCTAACCTAACCTAACCTAACCTAACCTAACCTAACCTAACCTAACCTAACCTAACCTAACCTAACCTAACCTAACCTAACCTAACCTAACCTAACCTAACCTAACCTAACCTAACCTAACCTAACCTAACCTAACCTAACCTAACCTAACCTAACCTAACCTAACCTAACCTAACCTAACCTAACCTAACCTAACCTAACCTAACCTAACCTAACCTAACCTAACCTAACCTAACCTAACCTAACCTAACCTAACCTAACCTAACCTAACCTAACCTTTTTTTTTTTTTTTTTTTTTTTTTTTTTTTTTTTTTTTTTTTTTTACCGTCAGGAAATGCAATTACGCACCGTACCTCCTCCGTCGGGGAACGGAGGGGCGTGTGTGGGACTCCCCCGGATACGCCCCCGGGTATACCCACTAAAACCTGACGACGCCCGCCGCGTTTGGTGGCTTTGACAGCAGGGGCCGCGGTGTCTCAACAGTCCCGCGACCCTTGCCAGCGCAACCTCCACCCTCCATGAGGAGGGCGGATCTCCACGGAGTGGGGCGATCCCACTCCCGACGGCACACTGGCGCCTCAGAAGGGTCTCTTGTGATTGGACAGAGGTGTCCCCACACCGTCTGTCCGAGACGCTCCCGACGAGGCGAGCCACGCCCGACGGCAAATGCACGTCGAGCTCGCCCAGAGGACCAAAGTCCTCAGGACATCCCCTGCCTCCTCTGATAAACCAGAGGGGTGCCGGGAGTCCAACGACTTTTAGTGAGCCGCCGCTCGATGCGAGACAGACGCGACTCACTATGGCCACTGCCGCCCGATACGGGAACAGACGCAGCGGCACTCTCCACGGAGCATCTTGGCTTCACCCGCCGCTGGATTGCGACAGGCTACTGAGCCCCCTCGCCACGACAAGGCGTGCTCCATTCGAGGGGGAACCTAACCTAACCTAACCTAACCTAACCTAACCTAACCTAACCTAACCCACGGTACAAAGAGGTTTCGCCCAGAAGCTCTGCAAATCATATCGGACAGTCTCTCTACACTCGGCACTGACCCTATCTGGGATACTTCCTCTTGACCTCAGGATACAGGAGGCAGCCGCCCTGTACGAGACGAAGAGAGGGTCACCCCTGGTAGAGTTAGGAGACAGAGAGACCGAGAGTCGGGTAGGGTTTGCAGAGACTCCTCACCCAGCTACGCATATGGCCATAGAGTTGACCCACCTAGAAGACCAAAGTAGCAAGACGTATACTGCGCAATAGGTCCATTATTGAATGGAACAAACGGTATAGTGTAGGACAAACTGCATCTATTACGAAACTTTTCTTTCCCAATGCTGGGGAGGCATACCGGTTAGTGCGAAAGATCCAACCTGCTGGAAAGCTTACACAAATCCTCACGGGGCATGGTGGATTCTCCCAATACTTGCACCGCTTCAAGTGTCGGGAGACTCCATCTTGCGCATGTGACCCCACTGTAGAAGAAACAGTCCCGCATATCCTCATTGAATGCCCTATTTATGATAGGAATAGATATGACTTACAGCAAAAGACAGGGATGAAAATTGGTTTAAATAATCTTAGTGAATTGATAGCCGGCAAAGAAACGAGAGATGTATTTATTGATTTCTGCGAAAAAATATGTATTAAAGTAAACAATAGAAATAAGACTTAGATATAAAACTGTAGCTGTAGTTTATTATATTGATAATAAGCAAGACAGCACAAAATTAAATATAAGATAAAAATGTATTAGATGTATTAAGTAGAAAACTCAATAAGATAATAGTAGTATTTAGAAATATAAATATAAGCAACAAAATGTATGTAAACTAACCATTTAAATCTGTAGCAAATTAAGCATGTGTACTTTTCATTGATGTATTTAGTTGTAAGTAAATTTGTTTAGTTTTTAAGTTAATAAAGCGCAAAGCGACTTTTAATGAAGCAGAAAACCTAAATTCCCGCTAGCAATGAATCCCTAAATACGAGAATCCAATCCTGGAACTTATATTCGGGTACAGGGTCGGTTATTACGATCGGTGCCCGATCTCGTACGCGAAGAAGACTATTCGTGCTCGATCCATTGTGAAATGGAACGAGCGGTATAAGAAAGGTAGTACGGCATCCACAACCAAATTGTTCTTCCCGGACGCCAGCATCGCGTATAAACTGGTCCGAAAAATTAAACCAGCTGGCCTTATCACTCAAGTCCTGACAGGGCATGGTGGATTTTCCTTCTACTTGCATCGTTTCAAGTGCAAGGACAGTCCATCATGCACCTGCGATCCCGAAGTCGACCAAACTATAGTCCACCTCCTCACCTCCTGTCCTGTATACAGCAACCTTCGTTTTGAGTTCGAACAAAGAACGGGGGCTAAAGTTAGTCCTAACAACTTACATGAACTTGTAACTGATAAAAGTAGTCGAGACCAATTTATCTCTTTTTGTGAGAAAATCTGTTTAAAGGTAAACAACTTAAATAAAAGCTAAAATAAAATTTGCTATTATCATTAAATTGTTAATGAAAACATAGCAAATAAATTAAATTAGATAAAGAAAATAACAAAATGTATAATTAGAGATAAGAAATTAGAATGTAAATAAATTGTTATAGGACTAAGATGTAATAGCAATAAGAAAAACAAATGTTAGTA